>JAVIAB010000008.1:61687258-61734758 GCA_032433765.1 Megaustenia siamemsis
TCCTCCTCCTCCTCCTCCCCTTCTCATCTTCCTCCTCCCCATCTCCTCCTCCTCCTCCCCTTCTCTCACACACTTTCGGATGTCGAGAGAGTCAATGTTTTAGCTGCCGCTCTTCTGAGAGCCTCGATCGTTGTCACGTGACGTTGTTGTAGAGTGCCACTGTTTACATTAATACATGACTCTGCGTCCTTGTTTGGATGTCTTGCATCATGTGGAGTCACAAACACTCTCGTCGTGTAGATCCCATGGTCGGGAGGAGACAAGAATAGAACCACTGTCACCTGCGGCGCGTGACGTCAGAGGTGTCTGAGAAGGTTGGGGTCAAAATCTTCGCTGGTGATAAGTTCATGCACTTGAGTTGAAGCCATCTTGGAGATGTTCGTTGTTAGTGAACACGGTCTGTCGACTAAACTAAACTGAACTGAACTATGAACTGAACTGAACTGAACTGAACTGAACTGAACTGAACTAAACTAAACTAAACTAAACTAAACTAACTCTAAACTAACCAAACTATAACCTAAAAATAAAATAAAACTAAACTAATGTCTCAGTGAGGGGGCAGAGATCCGTCCTATACCGATGCTTTCTCTTATTGTCTCATTTATAATCCTAGCTCTCACTGGTCACTTCCGACTAATTTCCCGAAATATCTTATTTCTGTGGTGACTAGTTTCCATTTATGACTTGCTGCAATCGACCATGTTTGGCAAAAAAAAAAACCAACCACACACACACACACCACACCCACACACCCACACACCCACACCCACACACCACACACACCCACACACCCCCACACACACACCCCACACGCACGCACGCACGCACGCACACACACACATCAAACACACACACACACACACACAAACACACACACACACACACGCACGCACGCACGCGCGCGCGCCGATGTTTAACAAAACACACACACACAAGACAGCAAAATCGTGTACACAGCACACTCATAGAAGCCAGTAATAAAAGACGTATGTCCAGAAGAAGATTGTTTATCTCCCCGTATCTACCAACAGTGGTTTCAACGTTGATTGTCTTTATCAAGCCAAATCTGGTCTGATGAGGCATACAAAAATCCACAAAGTGTTTGTAGATAATTGTGAGTCATAATATCCCAATATTTGTCAGTTACCTTCCTTAATTGTGAGTCAGAATATCCCAATATTTATTAGTTACCTTCCTTAATTGTGAGTCAGAATATCCCAATATTTGTCAGTTAACTTCCTTAATTGTGAGTCAGAATATCCCAATATTTGTCAGTTAACTTCCTTAATTGTGAGTCAGAATATCCAATATTTGTTAGTTACCTTCCTTAATTGTGAGTCAGAATATCCCAATATTTATCAGTTACCTATAAGTATTTTTTTTTTTTTAAATTTTTTTATTATTTTTATATTTATAATTTTTTTTTAGGGGGGGGGGGATGTGCTCGGTATTACGTCCGTGCCGTTTTACTTTCCCAAAAAAATCAGATACCCACTCTTGTCCTTAGTCAGTTCACTAACCACTGAGCTATCGCGGCTCCCAAACAAGAGACTATACTCTACGTTAATTCGTTCTTTCTTTTTACTTTTGGCACATTTAGCTCAACATTAACACTATCATATCTATGTCGTATATCTTCATATTGCCAGTATATCTATTCTTGTTTTTTTTTTTTATTGCTGATTTTTGCTGTGCTTGTTTTACAAGCTGCCTTTTGGACACTAGGTTTCATCAACTTGTTTCCTGATTACATAGGAATTTTTTTTTACCACAGTGCACGAACTCCGTAGTAACGATGTTGGTCAGTAGATTACCTTATGAAAGTTTGTGAAATAATTCATATTTGTGGACATTTCACTTGTCCGAGTTCTTGCACTGGTAAAAGCAAGCAATGTGATGTAGATTTAAAATGCTGACTTTTTCTTTTACCCGCTCGGCTTGCAAATTAGATTTAATTGTTACGTTCGTATCCGATAGAACTAGACACCTCACCTCAACTGTCATGAGGTGAGGGGGGCCTGGTCTAGAGGAAGACGCCGGCCTCTAGACAAGAAGGTCTCGTGTTCCGATTCCCACCACAAGCGGCGGGAAAATTAGAGAGAAAAAATATAATCTAATCCCTGGCGTTACCCTCCCCTGGTCTCTGGATAGTGAAATTCGATGTCTAGTCCTCTCGGAAAACAGCAAAAAATAGGAGATCCCGTGTCCATTCTGCGCACGTTAAAGAACCCGTGACAGTTGGAAATCGAAAAGGGTAGGTCACAAAATGGCCGCTGCCTGGGCAAAATTAATAGGAAAAAATCTACCGGAAACGGTAAAACTCTCGACTTAAAAATATGAGAGTACCTCTGGAGAATATCAGCCTGTATGGCGGGGGACACGTGAACACACCGGCTGCCGTGTAAAAAATAGGAAAAAGTAAAATTCACGCAAATTTCAGTCCCTCGGGACTTCGCTGGAGATATAAAGCTGGCGAACGTAAAACAAAACAAAACAAACAAAACTGGCATGAGATTAGAGGTCACTGTGTAATCTGATTGTTCATAAAGGATTCAATACTTTTGATCGCAATACGAGTTTTACACTTTAGTGTCGCAATGAGTGGCACGAGGAGGGGGGGAAGAGAGGGCTGTCTATGTGGGAGCTGGAGGGATAGAGGGTTGTTTATGTGAGAACATAAACATTGGACAACGATAGGTTGACTGACATACGATAGATTGGCATACGATAGACGATAGGTTGAACATACAATGTTGAACATACAACGAGAGCTAACGAGAGCTGACGAGAGACAGAGTGTTGTCTGTCTTTGTTGGAGCTGGCGGGAGAGAGGGTTGTATTGTCTGTGTGGAAGCTGGCGGGAGACAGGTTTGCATTGTCTGTGTGGAAGCTGGAGGGAGAGGTTGCTTCTATGGAAGCTGGTAGATCAGAGGGCTGTGTTATCTGTGTGAGAGCTAGCGGGAGACAGGTTTGTATTGTCTGTGTGAGAGCTAGCGGGAGACAGGTTTGTATTGTCTATGTGGGAGCTGGCAGAGAGACAGGTTTGTATTGTCTATGTGGGAGCTGGCGGGAGACAGGTTTGTATTGTCTATGTGAAGAGCTGGCGGGAGACAGGGTTGTATTGTTTATGTGGGAGCTGGCGGGAGACAGGGTTGTATTGTCTATGTGGGAGCTGGCGGGAGACAGGTTTGTATTGTCTATGTGAGAGCGAGCGGGAGACAGTTTGTATTGTCTATGTGGGAGCTGGCGGGAGACAGGTTTGTATTGTCTATGTGGGAGCTGGCGGGAGACAGGTTTGTGTTGTCTATGTTGGAGCTGGCGGGAGACAGGTTTGTATTGTCTATGTGGGAGCTGGCAGGAGACAGGTTTGTATTGTCTATGTGGGAGCTGGCGGGAGACAGGTTTGTATTGTCTATGTGGGAGCTGGTGGGAGACAGGTTTGTATTGTCTATTTGGGAGCTGGCGGGAGACAGGTTTGCATTGTCTATGTGGGAGCTGGCGGGAGACAGGTTTGTATTGTCTGTGTGAGAGCTGGCAGGAGAGGTTGCTTCTATGGAAGCTGGTAGATCAGAGGGTTGTATTGTCTGTGTGAGAGCTGGCAGGAGAGAACTGTCCTATATGGAGGCTGGCAGAAGAGAAGGTTGTGTTGTCTGTGTGAGGGCTGCGATGAATGGGGTTGTCTGTGCGGGGCCTTTGGGACTGGTGGGAGGAAGGGTTGTCTTTGTGTGGGGGGTGTGTGAGGGGGCTGACTGAAAAATGGTTGTCATGTAAGGTTGGTGGATGAAAGGTTTGACCAGGCGTGCCGCGGTGACTTCTGGGAGGACAGGTTGTTTTTGTGAGAGGCTGGCAGGAGAATTAGGGCAGCATGTTCCAGTTCAGTGGTCACGTGGCATAATGCATTAATTATATTTTAAACATTCCTTTCCTTCAATATATATTTAAAAAAAAACATTTATCAAAGATTTGAATCACTGGGCACGACACCAATCGCTAAAGTTACGGTAATAAATTAGGTCACTATGAATAACAGCAGAAGGATAGAACACGATGAGTCACATTAAGCTGCCTGGTTTAACAAAATCACCTACACGTTGTTTATTGCTTGCGTCTAGTAAAAGACCAAAGCGACATGAGTCAAGTGTAGGTTTTCCTTATGTTGTGCTTTATTCTATGGTTCGGAGGCGAAGGCGCACCTCCACAGCACCACAGCTGGAAGTTGTCAGCGATCCACAGCTGATGGCTTGCGCCAGGATCGGTGAACCAGAACCATCCAGACCCTGCTCCACCTCTCCGTGGTGCCTCTAGTAACAGACTAACCTGTCTAGTCTGGCCAAGCGAGTAGGGATCGAAGAGGGAAGACAACCCGCTACTCAAAAATGTCGTGCTGAAGTCGGATGTGTTGGGCCGAAAGGTGCAAATATCACAGCTATACTGTAAACCACAACACAACGCAGACACGCCCACTTAACGTCCTTTTAAGGGCGGATGATGACGAGGTACACTCCTTAAGTCATCGGGCGAACGCAAGCATCATTCTATGGTTCTAATAAAGATCGATCCAGTGGCGTTATTAGTGAAAATCGGTCACAACCAGGTGGCGCTCAAGTGAAACCGCTCCAACAGGAGGTACAGTAATTAAATGAAAATTCCCTCCACACCTTACTAGGGGCATACGGAATGTCGGGTTAGTGACCATGGCCACGGCATCTTTTTGGCTGATGTGGTCGGTATCATTCCTGGTCGGCTTTACTTCCCAGAAGAATCTCTCGTACCCATTTGTGGCTGGGTGAACTCCGGAGCCACTTCTGAGAATTAACCAGCACCCTTAAAATTTGGAAGCGAACACACTAACCGCTCAGCCACCGAGGATTCGCTAATAGTATCATAATATTATTATATTATTATATTATATAGGAGGGTTTGTGTGCGTGTGTTGGCATACTACGCCAAAAAGTCAGTAATCAGTGGGTGTGTTTGCATACTACGCCAAGAAGTCAGTAATCAGTAGGTGTGTTGGCATACTACGCCAGAAAATCAGTAATCAATGGTGTTTGTCATAGTACGCCAGAAAGTCAGTAATCAGTGGTTTTTTGCATACTACGTCAGAAAGTCAGTAATCATTGGGTGTGTTGGCATACATACTACGCCAGAAAGTCAGTAATCAGTGGGTGTGTTGGTATACTACGCCAGAAAGTCAGTAATCAGTGGTGTGTTTGGCATACTACGCCAGAAAGTCAGTAATCAGTGGGTGTGTTGGTATACTACGCCAGAAAGTCAGTAATCAGTGGGTGTGTTGGCATACTACGCCAGAAAGTCAGTATCAGTGGGTGTGTTGGTATACTACGCCAGAAAGTCGTAATCAGTAGGTGTGTTGGTATACTACGCCAGAAAGTCAGTAATCAGTAGGTGTGTTGGTATACTACGCCAGAAGTCAGTAATCAGTGGGTGTTTAATGTCGCTAACAAGTACAGAAAAAGAACCCATTCTGAGATGAAACGTTCATGTACATGCAGACCACGGTGTTGGATTATCTATAGAGATTTTACGAGATAAGTTGGACGTACGACAGGTTGACATAGGAGAATAGGTTGACCATACGATAGATGGGTTTGAACATGATAGATTGACATACGATAGACGGTAGGTTGAACATACAATAGATTGACATACGATAGACTGACATATAAATAGGTTGAACTTACGATAGGTTGAACATACGATAGCGATAGGCTGAACATACGATAGATTGACATACGATAGACGATAGGTTGAACATACGAGAGGTTGACATAACGATAGACGATATGTTGAACATACGACAGGTTGAACATACGATAGGGTGAACATAAGATAGGTTGAACATAAGATAGGTTGAACATAAGATAGGTTGAACGATACGAAAGGTTGAACATACGATAGGTTGAATGTACTATAACATACAATTGATCATTAGAACCATGCACTTTCTGTATATTTGTTTGTATACGCAATGTCAGACATCTGGTGAACTACACGGAAGAAGTGCAACGATATTAAAAGAAGAATGGCCAGAAACAGAACGGCCTGGAAAGTGTTTGTTGAAGACCAATGCTCCTCAGGGAACTGAAAAGACAAAGAAGAAAAACAGGAAATACAACGTCACATGAGTCAGTATTTTAAACCCGTCCCGCCGGAGAAAAATTCCCAAAATATTTAATGGAACAAGAATCAACAATCAAGATTTGTTGGCGAGATGAAAACAGGGGAGGTATATTCAGTGATTGCTGGTAGTGAGATAGATCTATCATTATGGCATTGACCCATTTCAGCAATTGCTGGCAGTGAAATAGATCTATCATTATGGCATTGACCCATTTCAGCAATTGCTGCAGTGAAATAGATCTATCATTATGGCATTGACCCATTTCAGCAATTGCTGGCAGTGAAATAGATCTATCATTATGGCATTGACCCATTTCAGTGATTGCTGGTAGTGAGATAGATCTATCATTATGGCATTGACCCATTTCAGCAATTGCTGGCAGTGAAATAGATCTATCATTATGGCATTGACCCATTTCAGTGATTTCAGTGCCGGTGGGGAGAGGAGTTGAAAAGGGGGTGGGGTGTATTTGATTTGAGAATACAGGACACTTGTCCAGTGCAGTCGTCACGAGGTTTTGGACTTGGGTTTTTATTTGACTTCTGGATAGAAATTAAAAAAGACTTTCTGACTGTAACAAGATTCGAGCGTCCGCCCTCCTGGTGTGGGGCACAACGGGTTGAGAGAGTTGGGCTCTATGTTATCAACTGGTCCAGAAAGAACTTTCACACTGCGGGATTTGCTGGTGGAGAAGATCTAAGCGCGTATTATGGACAATTATTCCATGCGCGATAAAGGTAATCCGAAGACTAACTTATTAAGTGCCGGATTTTTCCACGGGAATTAGAGCGGCTGACATTATGCTGACTACGTCAACCATTAAAATGAAGATTGATCTTTAAAAAATACAGGCGCCAACACCATATTACACATGATGGGTGTTACATTCATAAATTAGTATATTACGAGTTTAGCGTCGTAAATTAAAGTGAAAGTGATATCCCCTGTTACAGAACTAAGTGTCTCAAATAGACCTACTAAACCTATCTCTATCTCCATATGCATCAATACCACATTGTATTCTATTTGGGGTTAGGAAACACGGGACTTTACCCTTCGTGTTGTGTTTTTTAGGGGAGACAACTTTAATTTACGACTTTAAACTCGTAAATTACCATCATCATCATCGAGAGCCGTCTCCGCAACGAAGGTTGGCTACCATGGAGCGCCATTCCACTCTGTTTATTGCTTTGATGGTGCAGGTTGTCATAGATTGACTTGTCCATCTTTTGATGTTACTCGTCCACGTTAGTCTTGGTCTGCCTCTGCCTCTTTTACCTTGTATTTTCCCTTCCAATAACACTTTTAGTAATAAATTACCAGTAACCTTTTAATTTGACTTTTCTTTAATAAAAACTCGTTGCCTAGTTAATACAAGTAAACAAGTAAAGTACCCCCATCACGCCAAGTGGCGTATAGGGAATATGGTGTTGGTGACCAATATTTTACAGATCTTCAGCACATGATTTTTGGGGTAATGTGGTCGGTATTACGCCCGTGCTGCTTTACTTTCCCAATACAAGCGGTCAATAAATGACTTTGAGAGGAAATACAAGAATCATTAACATATAATCACAATATTGCTTTGAGCTCGATATAGACTTTACTTACATGTCTGAGAATTGGTTAAAGTCCGTAAAACAATGCAATAACTAATCAACATGTTAATACATTGAACAACCAGTATGAAATCATGTATCCGTTTTAACTGTGAAAGTTTCGAAGTCTCAGCACTAACTCTTCTGTTCCATAAGAAATAGTCGAAAACAAAAACACGTGACACTGCAGTCTAGTAGCTCATCTGTGGCGAGCTCAACGAGCGAGGGTTATAGATGAGACTAACCGGAACATAACGAGCGGCACGTGGTCCCGCCCACTGCCGGTAACAGGACAGTGTTGATCGTGGCTTGTAGTTAGGCCTTGAATGTGAGTGACTGAGTGTGTGTGAATGTGTGTGTAAGTGTGTGAGTACTTGCATGATATGGTTCTCTATAGGAAGTGTAATACGGAAAATGTTGGGTGTTTAGTTATAGAGGACGAAGGTTGCATAGTTTGTTGTTAGAATTACCATTACTGCGCCAGAATTACCATTACTGCGCCAGAATTATCATTACTGCGTTAGAAGTATTATTACTCATCATCGAGTGCCATCTCCGCGACGAAAGTTGGATACCATGGTGCGCCATTCTGCTCTGTCTCTTGCTTTGATAGTGTAGGTTGTCAAAGGCTGGTTTTGTCCATCTTTTGATGTTACTCGTCCATGTTAGTCTTGGTCTGCCTCTTTTACCTTATATTTTTCTCTCCAGGGTTACTTTTAGTAGGCTGTTGTGTCTTTTAACATGGCCCAAAAATGGCATTTGTTTGTTTGAATTTATTGTAACAACTAGGAAAATTGAGGGACGAAGAGATAGAGGAAAGCAAAGAGAAAAAATACCAGACAGTTTAAGAGAATGGCTTGACAGAAGGTCAACAACGGAAATGATAAATAGCTGTCGAGATCGAAAATTGTGGAGACATGATCACCTACGCCAGCAGGCCCGGTACTTGATGACGATGAACACCAGTACACAATCCTGTAAACTTTTAAGATTTTAACATTCCAGAGATATATATTTTATTATCAGTAATTGAAAATTATCCCGTGTTACCGGGGCCTCATTATGAGGGAAGTAGGGAATAGTGATACTGTGACCTTCCAGGCATGTTGTAAAGAGGCAACTAAGGAGATTGATCAATGGCTTGACAAGCTGTCATTGTAAAAAACATTGTTATGGAAACAGGGCCATAGATTTTAGAATCAGTGATCTCTGCAATATGTGCCATTTTGGCATGGGAGTTTTCTGTTTTTGAGATTGTGGTTCTGCCCTATGTGCCGTCTTCGGCTTGAAAGGACGATAGATGGATAGATAGATAGATAGATAGATAGATAGATAGATAGATAGATAGATAGATAGATAGATAGATAGATAGATAGATAGATAGATAGATAGATAGATAGATAGATAGATAGATAGATAGATGGATAGATGGATGGATGGATGGATGGATGGATGATGGATGGATGGATATTTGGCAAAATTCAGGATGTTTAGTTTGGTAGGATAAATTTGGTACAATATTTAGCTTGATAGGATTTAGAATATTTAGATTAGTAGAACGCTTCGTTCTGTAGAATGTTTAGTTTGGTAGGATGTAAGATTTTCAGTAAAATGTTTAGCTTGGTAGAATGTCTAGTTTGGTAGGATGTAAGATTTTCAGTAAAATGTTTAGCTTGGTAGAATGTCTAGTTTGGTAGGATGTAAGATTTTCAGTAAAATGTTTAGCTTGGTAGAATGTCTAGTTTGTAGGATGTAAGATTTTCAGTAAAATGTTAGCTTGATAGAATGTCTAGTTTGGTAGGATGTAAGATTTTCAGTAAAATGGTTAGCTTGGTAGAATGTTCAGTTTGGTAGGATGTTAAGCTGGGTAGGATTTGGGATGTTTATCTTGGTAGAATGTTTAGTTTCTCTCTCTCTCTGCGATCAAGACTCAGAGTAGTATTCCAGACTCTCTCATGAAGTCAGCTGTCTGTTAAGTGAATCGATTGCCCATATAGTTTCTCTTCCAGGGAGGTGGGCGTGGACCACATTGCTCTTCTCAGGTCTGTGTACTGGGGGCAATCCTGTAGAACATGTTTTGTAGTCATATTGTCCAGTGTACAGTGGCATAGGCTGGTTGTACCTATTTTGAATTTGGTGAACATGTGATTTCTCATTCTATTGTGGCTAGTACGTAGGCGAAGTATGATGACTTGATCCCTCTTTGATAGTTGGTGGTATCCGTCACTCTCGTTATGCTTTGGGTGTTCTCGTTTCCATTTTTCATGGAACTGACCTTTGAGCATGGATTTGGCTTCATCATAACTGAGCGGATGGTTCTCTTGTGGTAATCTCCCTCCCTTTTTAGCTAATTTGTCTGCGCGTTCGTTCCGTGTATATTACAGTGTGATTGTATCCACTGAATGACTACTCTCTGAAAGTTATTGCATAGTTGGTCCAGGGTTGTTCTCAAGTCATCTAGTTCATTGTTCTTATGGTTTTTTAGAGCTGATAATACTGAAAGTGCATCAGTCAGAATCACAATTTATTGTGCATGTTATTTTTGTGTTGAGTAGCCAGTGTTGCAGCATCTCTGATGGCCTCAGTTTCTGCTTTAAAGTTGTTGGATAATTTTCCAGTAGCTATTGCCTTGGTGATCTCGTCCTGATTATTCAGCGTCAAGAACATACCTCCCCCTCAATTTCTGGTGGCATTTGTAGCAGAGCCATCTGTGTATATGTGGAACCAAGAGTCCTGTGGGTAGGTATCGTTTATGTGTTTTTCTGCTACGTGTTTTCTTTCTGTGTCTGGAATGTTTAGTTTGAGAGGATTTTTAGTTTGGTACAATTTAGGATGTTAGTTTGGTAGGATAGTTAATTTGGTAGAATGTTTAGCTTGATAGGAATAAGATATTTAGTTTGATAGAGCGTTTAGCTCTTTTGAATGTTTACTCTGGCAGGATGTAGGATATTTAGATTGGTAGAATATTTAGTTTGGTAGAATATTTATTTTTGATAGAATGATTAGTTTGGTAGAATGTTATGTTGGGTAGTATTTGAGATGCTTAGTTTGATAGAATGCTTCTTCTACCTTTTAGCTCCCAGTGGAGCATAGGTCTTCAACAAACACTTTCCAAGTCGTTTCTGTTTTTTGCAATTCTTTTAAGATCATTCCATGTCTTCCCCATCATCTTCATCTCTGCTTCAATCTGTCTTCTCCAAGAATTCCTTGGTCTTCCTCTTTGTCTTTTCCCCTGGGATCCAAAAAAGGGCCTGTTGTGTAATACTCTCAGTTGGTTTCCGTAGTGTGTGTCCTATCCATCGCATCGTCTTCGCTGTATTTCTCTATCCACTGGTATTTGGACCGGTACATTTCCATAATTCCACGTTAGTGACTTTGTCCTGCCATTTCCATCCCTTTATTCTGCGCAAGCATCCACTAATGAAAGTCTGTACCTTCGTGATTGTCAATTTTGTTATTCTCCATGTTTCACAGCCATATAATAGAACCGACTTAACATTGGAGTTGAAAATTTGTATTTTTGTATTTAGCCTAATTTCTTTGGATTTCCATATGTTTCCCAGTGCAATGAAAGCTCCTCTTGCTTTTGATATCCTTATTTTGGTATCGTTTTCTGTTCCTCCCTCTTTATCTATATTACTGCCCAGATATATATAAGATTGTACGTCTAGTAGAGGTATTTCTCCTAGTTTTATTTGGTTATTGCCAACTGCATTAATTCTCATAATGTTGGTCTTATCTCTATTAATCTTTAGTCCTAGCTGTTGTGATCTCTCATCTAATATACTCATTTTATCTTGCATCTGTTGGTGGCTGTGTGATAGGAGAGCTATGTCATCAGCAAAGTCTAAATCATCAAGTTGTTTGGTCAGTGACCACTGGATCCCATTTCTGTTGTTTTGAGTTATTTTCATAATCCAATCTATGGCCAGTAGAAAGAGAAATGGAGACAGAAGGCATCCTTGCCTTACTCCTGTTCTTATTTCAAATGCTTCTGTAAGATAGAATGCTTAGTTTGATAGAATTTTTAGTTTGGCAGGATTTAGCATATTAGTTTTGTATGATAATTAATTTTGTAGAATGTTTAGTTTGGCAGGATTTGGGATGTTTCGATCGGTAGAATATTTAGTTTAGTAGAATGTTTAGTTTAGTAGAATGTTTAGTTTAGTAGGATTTAGTTTGGTAGGATGCAAGATATGCAGTAGAATGTTTCGCTCGATAGAATACTAAGTTTGGTAAAATATTTAGTTTAGTAGAATTTATGATGTTTAGATCGGTAAAATGTAGGATGTTTTGTCTTGTACCATATAATATGTCTTGTATGGTAGAATGTAGAATGTTTTCGTCTTGTGGGATGTATGGTGTTTATTTGTGTATTATGTAAGATATTTAGTTTGATAGGAATAAATGATTGCTAATTGATAGGGTATAAAATGTTTCGTTTCGTTGGATGAAGGGAGATGTTTAGTTTAATAAATGTGTAATGCGGTAGGATAAAGGTTAGTCAAGACTGGTAGGATGAAGGTAGTCAAGATTGGTAGGAAGAAGGTAGTCAAGATTGGTAGGATGAAGGTAGTCAAGATTGGTAGGAAGAAGATAGTCAAGATTGGTAGGAAGAAGGTAGTCAAGATTGGTAGGAAGAAGGTATCAAGATTGGTAGGATGAAGGTAGTCAAGATTGGTAGGATGAAGGTAGTAAAGATTGGATGAAAGAAGGTAGTCAAGATTGGTAGGAAGAAGGTAGTCAAGATTGGTAGGAAGAAGGTAGTCAAGATTGGTAGGATACAGGTAATCACGATATCATAGGATAAAGGTAACCTAGATTAGTAGAATGAAGGTAGTCAAGACTGGTAGGATGAAGGTATCAAAGATTTGTAAGATGAAGCTAGTCAAGACTGGTAGGATGAAGGTAGTAAGACTGGTAGGATGAAGGTAGTCAAGACTGGTAGGATGAAGGTAGTAAAGACTGGTAGGATAAGGTAGTAAAGACTGGTAGGATAAGGTAGTCAAGACTGGTAGGATGAAGGTAGTAAAGACTGGTAGGATGAAGGTAGTAAAGACTGGTAGGATGAAGGTAGTAAAGACTGGTAGATAAGGTAGTCAAGACTGGTAGGATGAAGGTAGTCAAGACTGGTAGGATGAAGGTAGTAAAGACTGGTAGGATGAAGGTAGTAAAGACTGGTAGGATAAGGTAGTCAAGACTGGTACGATTAAGGTAGTAAAGACTGTAGGATAAGGTAGTCAAGACTGGTAGGATGAAGGTAGTAAAGATTGGTAGGATAAGGTAGTCAAGACTGGTACGATGAAGGTAGTAAAGACTGGTAGGATAAGGTAGTCAAGATTGGTAGGATGAAGGTAGTCAAGATTGGTAGGATGAAGGTAGTAAAGACTGGTAGGATAAGGTAGTCAAGACTGGTAGGATGAAGGTAGTCAAGATTTGTAAGATGAAGGTAGTCAAGATTGGCATGATAAAGGTAATCACGATATCATAGGATAAAGGTAACCTAGATTAGTAGAATGAAGGTAGTCAAGACTGGTAGGATGAAGGTAGTCAAGATTTGTAAGATGAAGGTAGTCAAGATTGTTAGAATGAGATGGTTAGTTTAATAGAATCGGTAGCTCTATGATTACTCCACATATCCGGCATTCTTTAAAAGGCGCTATGTGGGCGTGGTTATGTTTTGTTGTAGTTTACAACAAACAAGTTGTTATATTTCGGCCCAACATAATCGCCTCCAGTACGGCAAAATTTATTATACGGGGTGTGGTGGAGGAGGGGGGGGGTGTTGGTTCCCCTCTCGGCTATCGATTAATGATACTCCTGCCTCCCTTAGCCACAGTAATTAGTCTGTTTTCAGTGTGGCCTAGTACAGTGATAGCCAAATAATGGCCCGCTGGCCAGATTCGCCCGCAAGTCCTTTTTCTGGGCTCTCGATGTATCCACATAAACTATTATATTAATAAATGTAAAAAAAAAAAAGAACAACGTTTCAGTCGGATGAAAAGAAAAAAAAGAAAACATCTTGATACCGACAATAATCAAGGGCCTCGTTTACAGCAGGCGCTGTCAAATTGCTTTTCTTTTAGTGCCAGGTGATATCGTGCAATCATTATTCATCATCATTGAGTGCCGTCTCCGCATCGAAGGTTAGCTACCATGGAGCGTCATTCCGCTATGTCTCTTGATTTGATGGTGCAGGTTGTCATTGGCTGACTTGTCCATCTTTCGATTGTCTCATCCAAGCTAAGTCTTGACCTGCCTCTTTTACCATGTATCTTCCCTTTCAAGATTACCTTTAGTAAGCATTGTCTTGCTTATCGTTCATGACTCGCTTCTATATAATAGAAAAGGTTCGATGTAGCACTATAGGATACTGACCACGTGGAGAAATGTACCGAAGACCAAATGTGGGCACTAAAGTAACAAGCCCAATACGCTTAAAGAAACAGGGCGTGGTGGAAAGAAAGAAAGGGGGGGGTGAGGAAGGGAACTTTACTCCTTTTAACTTTATTGACGCCCGAAATATATTTTATATTTTCTGATAGCTCGTATGTAAAGTAAAGTACCCCTGTCACGCCAAGTGCGTATAGGGAAATATGGTGTTAGTGACCCTACATTTTACAGACCTTCAGCACATGATTTTTGGGGTAATGTGGTCAGTATTACGCCCGTGCTGCTTTACTTTCCCAGAAAAAAAATCCAGTACCCATTAAGGCTGGGTGAACTCGGAAGCCGTCGGTTGGGATCGAACCCTACCCCTTGTCCGTGGTAGTCCAGTTAAAGTAAAGTACCCCTGTCACGCCAAGTGGCGTATAGGGAATATGGTGTTAGTGACCATAATTTCACAGACCTTCAGCACATGATTTTTGGGGTAATGTGGTCGGTATTACGCCCGTGCCGCTTCACTTTCCCAGAAAAATCCGGTACCCATTTAAGGCTGGGTGAACCCGGAAGCTGTAGTTTGGGATCGAACCCTATCCCTTGTCCTTTGTAGTACAGATCACTAACCACTGAGCTATCGCGGCTCCCTGATAGCTCGTGCCCAGTGTTATTTACCCTGATGTCTTTTTTCTTTGACTAGCGGCCAGGTCTGGCCCAACAAAGGATATCCTGTAAAGAGATGTGAGAGAAGCGAGGAGAGGTAGGCAGGTAGAGAGATGGGAAGATAACATCCCAAGAGATGACTGAAGATAGAGAGAAATGCAGAAGGTTGACGATGTCTGTCAGTGGTGTCCCAACAACCCCGGTGTCTGTCAGTGTGTCCCAACAACCCCGATGTCTGTCAGTGGTGTCCCAACAACCCCCGATGTCTGTCAGTGGTGTCCCAACAATCCCCGACGTCAGTGGTGTCCCAACAACCTCGATGTCTGTCAGTGGTGTCCCAACAACCCCCGATGTCTGTCAGTGGTGTCCCAACAACCCCCGATGTCTGTCAGTGGTGTCCCAACAACCCCCGATGTCTGTTAGTGGTGTCCCAACAATCCCCGATGTCAGTGGTGTCCAACAATCCCCGATGTCTGTTAGTGGTGTCCCAACAATCCCCAATGTCAGTGGTGTCCCAACAATCCCGATGTCAGTGGTGTCCCGACAACCTCCGATGTCTGTTAGTGGTGTCCCAACAATCCCCGATGTCAGTGGTGTTCCAACAACCCCCGATGTCTGTCAGTGGTGTCCCAACAACCCCGATGTCTGTCAGTGGTGTCCCAACAACCCCCGATGTCTGTCAGTGGTGTCCCAACAATCCCCGACGTCAGTGTGTCCCAACAACCTCGATGTCTGTCAGTGGTGTCCCAACAACCCCCGATGTCTGTCAGTGGTGTCCCAACAACCCCCGATGTCTGTCAGTGGTGTCCCAACACCCCCGATGTCTGTTAGTGGTGTCCCAACAATCCCCGATGTCAGTGTGTCCCAACAATCCCCGATGTCTGTTAGTGGTGTCCCAACAATCCCCAATGTCAGTGGTGTCCCAACAATCCCCGATGTCAGTGGTATCCCGACAACCTCCGATGTCTGTTAGTGGTGTCCCAACAATCCCCGATGTCAGTGGTGTTCCAACAACCCCGATGTCTGTTAGTGGTGTCCCAACAACCGCCGAAGTCTGTTAGTGGTGTCCCAACAATCCCCGATGTCTGTTAGTGTTGTCACAATAACGCCTGATGTCTGTTAGTGGTGTCCCAACAATCCCCGATGTCTGTTAGTGGTGTCCCAACAACCCCCGATTTCTGTTAGTGGTGTCCCAACAATCCCCGATGTCAGTGGTGTCCCAACAATCCCCGATGTCTGTTAGTGGTGTCCCAACAATCCCGATGTCAGTGGTGTCCCAACAATCCCCGATGTCAGTGGTGTCCCAACAACCTCCGATGTCTGTTAGTGATGCCCCAACAATCCCCGATGTCAGTGGTGTCCCAACAATCCCCGATGTCATGGTGTTCCAACACCCCCGATGTCTGTTAGTGGTGTCCCAACACCCCGATGTCTGTTAGTGGTGTCCCAACAACCCCGATGTCTGTTAGTGTTGTCCCAACAACGCCTGATGTCTGTTAGTGGTGTCCCAACAATCCCCGATGTCTGTTAGTGGTGTCCCAACAATCCCCGATGTCTGTTAGTGTGTCCCAACAACCCCCGATGTCAGTGGTGTCCCAACACCCCCAATGTCAGAAGTATCACAACAATCCCCGATGTTAGTGGTGACCCAGCAACCCCCAATGTCAGAAGCTTCACAAACATCCCCGATGTTAGTGGTGACCCAGCAACCCCCGATGTCAGAAGTGTCCCAACAATCCCCGATGTCAGTGGTGTTCCAACAACCCCCGATGTCTGTTAGTGGTGTCCCAACAATCCTCGATGTCAGAGATGTCCCAACAACCCCCGATGTCTGTTAGTGGTGTCCCAACACCCCCGATGTCAGTGGTGTCCCAACAACCCCCGATTTCAGAAGTATCACAACAATCCCCGATGTTAGTGGTGACCCAGCAACACCCGATGTCAGAAGTGTCCCAACAATCCCCGATGTCAGTGGTGTTCCAACAACCCCCGATGTCAGAGGTGTTACAACAACCCCCGATGTCAGTGGTGCCCCAACAACCCCCGATGTCAGTGGTGCCCCAACAACCCCCGATGTCAGTGGTGTCCCATAACCCCCGATGTAAGTGGTGTCCCAACAACTCCCGATGTCAGTGGTGTCCCAACAACTCCGATGTCAGAGGTGTCCCAACAACCCCCGATGTAATCGGATGAAGAGGAAGTAGAAGAATACATCAGGTGCCCGTTTTTCAGCAACATTGACATCACCTTCTCAGAAATGTATACACAAAATGACATAACAGCTCAGTGTTTAGTTAGTAGTGGCTGAAAGAAAGGTTAACGTATTTATCTACGCATATGTTGTGAGGCTGCAATTGACGCCTTGCAAGATAATGATATGATAATTATATGTGCGTGTTTAATATCATAATATAAATACATAATGTATAAAGGAACGTATAATGTCGTCAGTTAATATTTATCTTCACATAAATGGGTTGTATTTTAGAAAATTATTTGAAGATGAGGGTGCCAGTGCTATTTCTTAGTGTCAACAGTTTCAGAATGTCAGCGAGATTGACGGTTAGTCTTTTTTCTAATTTCATTGATTGGAGAGTGTCTGGTTAGATGTAACAAGGGTTATTGTTAACCCAGCGAGTTATCATTGCATACGTCTCTGGCGCTTCCTCTCCCCCCCCCCCCTCTCTCTCTCTTTCTTTCCATTCAATTCCTTTCCATCCTATTCCTGTCCTTCTTTCTATTTTTCTCTCTCTCTCTTTCTCTGTCTGTTTCTCTCTCTCTCTCTCTCTCTCCCCCCCCAGCTCTCTCTCTCCATGAATATGTCCATCCGTCAGTAAAGTCGGTCGGTCGATCCGTCTATCAGTCACGTCCGTCCGCCCCAAAAAGTCAGTCCATCCACCCACCCACCCACCCATCCATCCATCCATCCATCCATCCATCCATCCATCCATCCATCCATCCATCCATCCATCCATCCATCCATCAATCCATCCATCCATCCACCCACCCACCCACCCACCCATCCATTCATCCACCCACCCATCCACCCATCCATCCATCCATCCATCCATCCATCCATCCATCCATCACCCATCCATCCATCCATCCACCCACCCATCCACCCACCCACCCATCCATCCACCCACCCACCCATCCATCCACCCACCCACCCACCCACCCACCCATCCACCCACCCACCCACCCACCCATCCATCCACCCACCCATCCACCACCCATCCACCCACCCACCCACCCACCCATCCATCCACCCACCCACCCACCCATCCACCCACCCACCCATCCATCCACCCATCCATCCACCCACCCACCCACCCATCCATCCATCCACCCACCCATCCATCCATCCACCCATCCACCCATCCACCCATCCACCCACCCTCCCACCCATCCACCCACCCATCCATCCATCCACCCATCCACCCATCCACCCACCCATCCATCCATCCATCCACCCACCCATCCATCCATCCATCCACCCATCCATCCATCCACCCATCCACCCACCCATCCATCCATCCACCCACCCACCCACCCACCCACCCACCCATCCATCCATCCACCCACCCCGCCCACCCACCCATCCATCCACCCACCCATCCATCCATCCCCCCACCCATCCATCCACCGCGCCACAGATACCGCTACCGTGGAGCATTAACTTATCAATCTTATGCTAACACATCATTTATCATTAACCAATTACCTATTATCTCCTTATACTTCAATCTGTGTAAATAAAAACAATAATGGGTTCATTTTAAAGAAAACTATCTTGCAATGATCTATCTTCAAGACCTTCAACTATAGGGTTTTATTTGTTCAGAGCTTAGTCAACAGTAATTATATATTGTATATGACAATGAAACCAAGAAACCGAAAATTTACTTTTTTTCTTATCCTCTTGAAAACTGATCTAAAAATGTAAAAAAAAAAATGTTGACCATGAAAAAAGAGATCGGGGCATGACAGGAGATAGCTGAAAATGCTAAATTCGAACATATATGTGTATAATTAAACCAAAATAGAAGCTCAAACAGCCATCTGGAACATCTGAAACATGTCAGTGCCAGGCCTAAATAGCGAAGAGGCTGGCAAGCCAACTAAAGATTAGGAACAAAACATATCTTCAAACGACGCAAGATCTTTCGGTTTAGTTTATATTAGTCAACAGGTCATCCTTGTTGCACATTCCCAAGTCTATAAATGTTCCAATCTCTTATGATGAATATACATCATCACATAGCGGCCGATGAATATACATCATCGTATAGCGTCCGAAGCATATACATATCATATAGCGTCCGATGAATATACATCATTGTGTAGCGTCCGATGAATATACATCATTGTGTAGCGTCCGATGAATATACATCATCGTGTAGCGTCCGATGAATATACATCATCGTGTAGCGTCCGATGAATATACATCATCGTGTAGCGTCCGATGATATAAATCATTGTGTAGCGTCCGATGAATATACATCATTGTGTAGCGTCCGACGAATATACATCATTGTGTAGCGTCCGATGAATATACATCATCGTGTAGCGTCCGATGAATATACATCATCGTGTAGCGTCCGATGAATATACATCATCGTGTAGCGACTAACGACACCAGTGTTATGTTGGTTGATAAGTTTTCTCTTGATTCCTTTGTAGCGCTCTTGTCTGGCATTTCATCTTTGACATGATTTCGTGAAAATCTGTTCATGGCTTTCGGATTCTGGGTCAGATTTTGAGTCTAGCATCACAGAGGGCATTCAGAACGTCTTTACGGTCCATTGCTCTCCCATTCTCAATATTATTCAAAATGGCAAGTCTGTTAACCTGTTGATTACCTCTTACACCTGCGTACAGGAGGGCTGGTTGGTCTCGAAGCAAGACGCCGGCCTCGAGTCAGAGAGGTTTTGGGTTCAAATCCCGGCCACACCGGTTGGAATTTTTATTTATGATTTCTCTCTGTGGCAACCACTCCGGGTCTCAGCAGCGAGGCCCGGCTTGAAACGTCAATTACTCATCGACGGAAAAAATATGAGTACCTCCGAAGTAGAGATATCTGCCTGTGCGGCGAGGGACCCCTGTGCACACGGCTGCCAGGGAAAACGGATTAACACGCAAAATTCAGTTCCTAGTCTCTAGGGACTTCGTCAGAGGTAAAGCTGGCGAACGAATAAAAAAAAAGCACCTACGTACCCTAGTACGAAAATAAAGTGTGCACTTTTTTAAAGGAATAGACCTCCCATGAGACAGGGAGAGAAGTGGCTAGGGAATCAGGCTAGTGTAGCAGTATCGTGTCTAGACATGTGAATTGAGATAAAAGATGCAAGGCGGCGATAACGTGGTTGGCTACACAGAACGTGGATCACGCAGTCTTGGTGATGACTCGCAAAGTATGTTATAGAAGATTGACAATCTCTGCGGCAGGATTGGATGCTGCCCTTGGATGGCTCAAAAGTGAGCGCGTTAAACTAGGTGTACTAGTCAAGGCACACTGTGCACGACAATGAAATAGCTTATAATCACGCTGTTATACACGACAATGAAGTAGCTTATATTCACGCTGGTGTACGCAACAATGAAATAGCTTATCATCGCGCTGTTATACACAACAATGACATAACTTATAATCACGCTGTTGTACACGACAATGAAATAGCTTATAATCATGCTGTTGTACACGACAATGAAATAGCTTATAATTACGCTGGTGTACACGACAATGACATAGCTTATAATCACGCTGTTGTACACGACAATGAAATAGCTTATAATCACGCTGGTGTACACGACAATGAAACAGCTTATAATCACGCTGGCAGCTCTGGCACTGTGTACGACATTACTCTGGACAAAGAGGACATCACTAAGTTCGTTCTTGATTCCTTAAGAGACGAGGAGAAGATTGGGAGGTACAACGATTTGTGATACTTTGATTGATTGATGAGTCTAAAAGTGGGAAAAGAGGTCTGATCGATCTGGAGAGCTGTGGGAAAAGAGTCTAGTCGATCTGGAGAGCTGTGGGTAAAGAGGTCTAGTCGATCTGGAGAGCTGTGGGTAAAGAGGTCTAGTCGATCTTGAGAGCTGTGGGAAAAGAGTACTAGTCGATCTTGAGAGCTGTGGGAAAAGAGGTATAGTCGATCTGCAGAGCTGTGGGAAAAGAGTACTATTGGTCGTTTCAAATCTAAATGTTCACGATTAACATGAAATATCTCCTCTTTCCCTGCACTTACAAACTTGATTTTTTGCATCTGGCCTTGTTTTTCCAAGGTCCCACCGATTTCACAAAATTTAATGATGTAGGAAGTATGCTTCATCATGAAGCAGCACTTTCCTTTGATCTCAGTGAATTTACGGATCTTTTTGCTCCTGGAGAAAATAATTTACCGTACATTAATGGAAATCAGCTTCTCGACATAGGCGTCTCTACACAACTTGAAAGTTGGAGGCGTTTATCAACTGTTTACTTTCTATTGTTTACTTTCTTTAAAATACTATGAGAATGTCAATGTTATAGCCTTTACAGACGGTCTAAAACAAATCAGCGTATAAACAGTTCCATTAATGAAAACTATTTAAACAATATACAACAAAGAATACATTAAAAAAATTAATTATCCGTTGCGAGCGATAACGAGCATGACATATCAAGCAAAGTTATTGTTTATGGGTACGCATGTGACTAAAGAGTCCGATGTAAGCACGGGATCCTCTTCACTGTAAAGAGCTACATTGTTCGTTTTATGTCTTTCCATGTGACTTTCATTATTTTACGTAAACAAGACATATGAAAGTGATTTAGTTTCTTTGCATGCCTGCAGTACACATATCAAGAATCTTTACATTTCAAAACGTTATCAACTTTAGCTAAAGATTGATCATGCGGACATATAAAAACGTCCATTATTATTTCATTTATTCTGAATCAGAGGAGTCTAACATATTGATTACTAATCTGGGCTGAACGAACGATAGTCCATATTTTTTCCAATAGTCATTTTTTTCTTTTAAGACATGATCTTCACATTTGCACCAAAAATCTTTGTCAATCTGTGATAGAGCAGCATATGTCAGTCCTTTATATCGCATAGTTTAAAACTTGTATTCTCAGCTGCCACCTGCCCTTTATTTTTGCCCAAACGAGTTCAATGGGGTTTAATTGTGGATGATAAGGGGCAGTCTCAAGCACGTATGACCATGCTGTTGAATGATTTTGTCTATTTGGAATACTTTGGTCTTTTGCGATTTCTTAACAAGTGACAGTAATTCAGGTTTCAAAAATCCCTCGTTAAATGGAATTCCTTCCTTTCTTAGCCAAATCTTTATAACATCTTTTGTACTGGTAGATGTAGGAATTTTGTCTTCTTCTGCCACAGCGTTGTGGTACGACGCGTTGTCCATTACCAGACAGGATGGTCTGTCTAGAATTGGAAGAAGAGTATTTTTAATCCACTCTCTAAATATATGGCCATTCATCTCGGTGTGATAGTCCCTGTTGTCAGTATAATTAGAGGTGAATATAAGTTCTGCATTTTTCACCACCCTTCTTTTCGGCTGCCTGCATGTGCCATTATAATACGCTGTCCTTTTCAAGTGGGTACACATCTTTTAATACTTCCATCTGATAACTGCCATTCCTTTGCACTTGTGTGGTGAGAATTTATCCAAGATTCATCTAGAAATACAATATCATAACCTTGGTTACGCATTTCCCGTACTTCACGTAAATATTTACTCCTCATAGAAACTAAGTGCGGCTTCTCGCAGATGACATTTCTACCACTATCGTACTTTCTAAACGTAAAACCGATGCTTCTAACAGTTCTCCATAATGTTGTTTTCGACACAACAATGTCATTTTCTGCTCTCAGTCGAATTTCAGTTTTCTTAAAGTCACAGTTTCTTTGGAATCGAACATTTTACAAATTGCTCTTCTAATCACTTCCTTGTCAAAACTATCTACTACTTTCTTTCTTCCTAGCGTCCTAGTCTTGATTGAACTGGACACTCCGTTAGCTTTAAGCACTTGTTTGAAAAAGCGTTTGCTTATACCCAATGCGTGAATAGTTCTCTTTTCTGGCTTTGAGATGCTTCGATACAGTTTTCCACGCTTAGCTTCTATGCAAAATATTTATACACCTTTATTGCCACTGATTGCAATGTAAGGAACTTTACTTTTATACCCATTGACTAACAGATCACAATTTAACGAAATTACCCAATAATTAGGATACGCCGTTGCACATAAATCACAACAAAACAACAGGAAATGGGATGCACCGGATATAAAATTATAACTACGACGCGTTTTATGTTTTTTAGTGCTTAAAACAGGGAAATTGGCGCGCATTACGTTCAAGATGACAAGTCCGTGGGTGCTCACTCATATGAAGCGGTAATTCCTCCAAATATATGGTTTGACCAAAATGCCTTAAATTTGTATACTTCAAATAAAGAATATTTAAAACTATACGTTTGTTGGTGAGGAAATGAATGTACTTCTTGGGACCAAAAAATCACAAGACCATATGCAAAATTTCAGCATTATCAATCAATTGGTTGCAGAGATATGGAATTTTAAACACCTTCAAAATATTTTGAAACGACCTATAGTCGATCTTGAGAGCTGCGGGAAAAGAGGTCTAGTCGATCTGGAGAGCTGTGGTAAAGCAGATGTATCTACAATCATATCCTTACATGATCAATCAGTCTGCATACACTTCGGAAATGTCATGACGGGTGGTGGAGCGAAAATGGGGATGTCTCGGCTGCAATGAAACAGATTCCATGAATAGAATACAACAGAACAGAATTTAATTCCAAGAGATTAACCACTGCGGTCAAGAACATCATTCAAGAGAGGTGATCAAAATAGCGATAAAAACTAATCTCACATTTAACCGGAAACATGAACCATACAGATCACGTTATAGCTGCTTGATATAATTAATTACCAGGACAATAACATTGACATTTCTTATTTATATCAATAATTACCAGGACAATAACATTGACATTTCTTATTTATATCAATAATTACCAGGACAATAACATTGACATTTCCTATTTATTTCATTAATTGTCTTGACAATAACGTTGACATTTCTTATTTATATCAATAATTACCAGGACAATATCATTGACATTTCCTATTTATTTCATTAATTACCAGGACAATATCATTGACATTTCTTATTTATTCCATTAATTATCTTGACAATAACATTGACATTTCTTATTTATATCAATAATTACCAGGACAATAACAATGACATTTCTTATTTATATCAATAATTACCAGGACAATAATATGGACATTCCTTATTTATATCATTAAATACCATGACAATAACATTGACATTTCTTATTTATATAAATAATTACAAGGACAATAACATTGACATTTCAATTGTTATATCAATAATTACCAGGACAATAACATTGACATTTCTTATTTATATCATTAATTACCATGACAATAACATTGACATTTCTTATTTATATAAATAATTTCAAGGACAATAACATTGACATTTCAATTGTTATATCATTAATTACCAGGACAATAACATTGACATTTCTTATTTATATCATTAATGGTCTTGACAATAATATTGACATTTCTTATTTACTTCATTAATTATCTTGACAATAACATTGACATTTCCTATTTATATCAATAATTACCAGGACAATAACATGGACATTTCTTATTTATATAATTAATTACCAGGACAGTAACATGGACATTTCTTATTTATATCAATAATTACCAGGACAATAACATGGACATTTCTTATTTATTTCATTAATTATCTTGACAATAACATGGACATTTCTTATTTATATCAATAATTACCCTGACAATAACATGGAAATTTCTTATTTATATCAATAATTACCCTGACAATAACATGGACATTTCTTATTTATATCTAAAGTGTGCACTTTGCCACGATACCATCTAGTACACTAGACCATACACAAACAAGGAGAAACAACTGGTGGTGTTTTCTTGACAGCTGAAACATCTGTCGCTAGATCCGTCCAACACTCAGCAGTTGAAGGAGTGCGACCAACATATGGCAATAACATAACTCTTATGATGACAGAATATGTCAGTGTGGGCGGCATTAGCTGTAACCTGCATCGCTGTCATGAACGAGGAGGCTTGAATGAGGATGAGAAGGAAGGAGGAGAAGGAAAGAAGGAGGAGAAGGAAAGAGGAGAAGGAAGGAGGAGAAGACAGAAGGAGAAGGAAGGAGGAGAAGGCAGGAAGGAAGGAGGAGAAGGCAGGGAGGAGAAGGAAAGAGGAGAAGGAAGGAGGAGAAGGAAGGTGGAGCAGGAAGGAGGAGAAGGCAGGAAGGAGAAGGAAAGAAGAGAAGGAATGAGGAGAAGGCAGGAAGGAGGAGAAGGAAAGAAGAGAAGGAAGGAGGAGAAGGCAGGAAGGAGGAGAAGGCAGGAAGGAGGAGAAGGAAAGAAGAGAAGAAGGAGGAGAAAGCAGGAAGGTGAAGAAGGAAAGAGGAGAAGGAAAGAGGAGAAGGAAGGAGGAGAAGGAAGGAAAGAGGAGAAGGAAGGAAGGAGGAGAAGGAAAGAGGAGAAGGAAGGAGGAGAAGAAAATAAAATGTAAGAATATTACGGTGACTAGATGCAGATGAATAAATAATTTAGGTATAAAATGTTACTAGATGAATAAGAAGAAGAAATATTCTACGTACAATAATGTGACTAAATAATCATCATCATTATGTGCCCCACCAGTTAGCGTAGGCGATCATGTTTTTTTTTCATAATTTTATATCCACAGTGCATCGCACAATGCATGAATGATGAACCAAGTATTCCAACTTTCCTCTTGTCATGATGTGCTCGAAAAATGTTGATTGCTTCTTTCTGACATTTTTAGGCGCTCCATTTTTTGTATTGGCCTCTTTGAGAATGTCCTCGTTGCCCTTTTAATCTGTGCATGAAACTTTCAACATTCTTCTGAGAAATCCATCTCTGTGACCTCCAGCCGTCTTTTAATTTTCTTTGTCTACAGTCCATAATTCTCTTTCAAATGTCATAATTGGCTCTATATGGCACCGATGAACTCTTTTCCTCGATGGATAAGAAAAATAAAAAGTTTAGGTATAATTATGTCATCAGATGAATCATCATATCATCATCATCATGTGCCATACCTGTTGGCGTAGGCGATAGTGTCCTTCCACAATCTTCTATCTACCGTGCATCGTATCAGTTCTGTTGTTTGTTGTTAACCGTTTTCCATGCCATGAAACCAAGATATCCAGCATATTCTCTCCTTGTCGTCGGCGATATCTCCTTTCCATTTATTTATCAAAACAACAGACGTATACAAATTAAAAATAAATGCAAGGGTTTTACGTTGAACAGATGCAAATGAAAAGTAAGCAAAACAAATGTAAGCATTTTAATCTCATCTCTGTGGCCTCTAATCGTCTTTACATTTGTTTGTCTACTCTAAATGGTTCGTTCCCATACTCAGAAATGGCTCTTTATGCCACCAATGAATTGGTTTTTTTCACTATATTGACATAGACCCGTTGCACTGATTATCTTTAATTTTCTGTAATGCTGCTTTGGACTGTGCTATTCTACTTTTTGTTCACGTAACTCAATAAATCCCCCAAAAATAAGCTATTTATTTTGCATTCATTGGATTTTGCAAAACTTTCCTCTATGATTTGTATGATTGCCAGTGACGACTATTAAAGGCCACGTTATTTTATTTAGTTAAACATTACACATTCGTGCCTCTAACACGCATGATTTTGATGAGCGCAGTGCAGTCTTGATTAACGATAACTAATTGAAATAATCTATCTAATCAATAAATGCTGTACAACCAATCAGGCTAAAGCGGACAACGTTTCACATAATGTAAGTGGCACAATTTTGACTGAGTTTCTGGGATATCTAATTGACTCGTAAAGATGGATGTAATTATTTAGGTATGTATTTGGTTAGGGATGGGCGTGTTGAATTTTAGATATCTTAGTGTCTTGGGAGGATGGAGTTGATTTTTTAGATATGTTAGTGACTAGGGGGGAATGAGATGACTTTTGAGACATGTCAGTGACCTGGGAGGAAGGAGTTAGTTTTTGAGATAATGTCAGTGACAAGGGGGGAATGAGATGACTTTTGAGACATGTCAGTGACCTGGGAGGAAGGAGTTAGTTTTTGAGATAATGTCAGTGACTAGGGGGGAATGAGTTTACTTTTGAGACATGTCAGTAACCTGGGAGGAAGGAGTTGGTTTTTGAGACATGTCAGTGACCTGGGAGGAAGGAGTTGATTTTTGAGATATGTCAGTGACTAGCGGGGAATGAGATGACTTTTGAGACATGTCAGTAACCTGGGAGGAAGGAGTTAATTTTTGAGACATGTCAGTGACTAGGGGGGAATGAGTTTACTTTTGAGACATGTCAGTAACCTGGGAGGAAGGAGTTGGTTTTTGAGACATGTCAGTGACCTGGGAGGAAGGAGTTGGTTTTTGAGACATGTCAGTGACCTGGGAGGAAGGAGTTGGTCTTTGAGACATGTCAGTGACCTGGGAGGAAGGAGCTGACTTTTGAAACATGTCAGTGATCTGGGAGGAAGGAGTTGATTTTTGAGACATGTCAGTGACTAGGGGGAAAGAGTTTACTTTTGAGACATGTCAGTGACCTGGGAGGAAGGAGTTAATTTTTGAGACATGTCGTGACTAGGGGGGAATGAGTTTACTTTTGAGACATGTCAGTAACCTGGGAGGAAGGAGTTGGTTTTTGAGACATGTCAGTGACCTGGGAGGAAGGAGTTAATTTTTGAGACATGTCAGTGACCTGGGAGGAAGGAGCTGACTTTTGAAACATGTCAGTGATCTGGGAGGAAGGAGTTGGTTTTTGAGACATGTCAGTGACCTGGGTTGAAGGAGTTGGTTTTTGAGACATGTCAGTGACCTGGGAGGAAGGAGTTAATTTTTGAGACATGTCAGTGACCTGGGAGGAAGGAGCTGACTTTTGAGACATGTCAGTGACCTGGGAGGAAGGAGTTGGTTTTTGAGACATGTCAGTGACCTGGGAGGAAGGAGTTGGTTTTTGAGACATGTCAGTGACCTGGGAGGAAGGAGCTGACTTTTGAAACATGTCAGTGATCTGGGAGAAGGAGTTGATTTTTGAGACATGTCAGTGACTAGGGGGAATGAGTTTACTTTTGAGACATGTCAGTGACCTGGGAGGAAGGAGTTAATTTTTGAGACATGTCAGTGACTAGGGGGGAATGAGTTTACTTTTGAGACATGTCAGTAACCTGGGAGGAAGGAGTTGGTTTTTGAGACATGTCAGTGACCTGGGAGGAAGGAGTTAGTTTTTGAGATAATGTCAGTGACTAGGGGGGAATGAGATGACTTTTGAGACATGTCAGTGACCTGGGAGGAAGGAGTTAGTTTTTGAGATAATGTCAGTGACTAGGGGGGGAATGAGTTTACTTTTGAGACATGCCAGTAACCTGGGAGGAAGGAGTTGGTTTTGAGACATGTCAGTAACCTGGGAGAAGGAGTTAATTTTTGAGACATGTCAGTGACTAGGGGGGGAATGAGTTTACTTTTGAGACATGTCAGTAACCTGGGAGGAAGGAGTTGGTTTTTGAGACATGTCAGTGACCTGGGAGGAAGGAGTTGGTCTTTGAGACATGTCAGTGACCTGGGAGGAAGGAGTTGGTTTTTGAGACATGTCAGTGACCTGGGAGGAAGGAGCTGACTTTTGAAACATGTCAGTGATCTGGGAGGAAGGAGATGATTTTTGAGACATGTCAGTGACTAGGGGGAAAGAGTTTACTTTTGAGACATGTCAGTGACCTGGGAGGAAGGAGTTAATTTTGAGACATGTCAGTGACTAGGGGGGAATGAGTTTACTTTTGAGACATGTCAGTAACCTGGGAGGAAGGAGTTGGTTTTTGAGACATGTCAGTGACCTGGGAGGAAGGAGTTAATTCTTAAGACATGTCAGTGACCTGGGAGGAAGGAGTTGGTTTTTGAGACATGTCAGTGACCTGGGAGGAAGGAGCTGACTTTTGAAACATGTCAGTGATCTGGGAGGAGGAGATGATTTTTTGAGACATGTCAGTGACTAGGGGGGAAAGAGTTTACTTTTGAGACATGTCAGTGACCTGGGAGGAAGGAGTTAATTTTTGAGACATGTCAGTGACTAGGGGGGAATGAGTTTGCTTTTGAGACATGTCAGTAACCTGGGAGGAAGGAGTTGGTTTTTGAGACATGTCAGTGACCTGGGAGGAAGGAGTTATTTTTGAGACATGTCAGTGACCTGGGAGGAAGGAGCTGACTTTTGAGACATATCAGTGACCTGGGAGGAAGGAGTTGGTTTTTGAGATATGTCAGTGACCTGGGAGGAAGGAGTTGGTTTTTGAGACATGTCAGTGACCTGGGAGGAAGGAGTTGGTTTTTGAGACATGTCAGTGACCTGGGAGGAAGGAGCTGACTTTTGAAACATGTCCGTGATCTGGGAGGATGGAATTGATTTTTGAGACATGTCAGTGACTAGGGGGGAATGAGTTTACTTTTGAGACATGTCAGTGACCTGGGAGGAAGGAGTTAATTTTTGAGACATGTCAGTGACTAGGGGGGAATGAGTTTACTTTTGAGACATGTCAGTAACATGGGAGGAAGGAGTTGGTTTTTGAGACATGTCAGTGACCTGGAGGAAGGAGTTAATTTTTGAGACATGTCAGTGACCTGGGAGGAAGGAGCTGACTTTTGAAACATGTCAGTGATCTGGGAGGAAGGAGTTGGTTTTTTGAGACATGTCAGTGACCTGGGTTGAAGGAGTTGGTTTTTGAGACATGTCAGTGACCTGGGAGGAAGGAGTTAATTTTTGAGACATGTCAGTGACCTGGGAGGAAGGAGCTGACTTTTGAGACATGTCAGTGACCTGGGAGGAAGGAGTTGGTTTTTGAGACATGTCAGTGACCTGGGAGGAAGGAGTTAATTTTTGAGACATGTCAGTGACTAGGGAGGAAGGAGGAGAAGGAAGGTGGAGCAGGATGGAGGAGAAGGCAGGAAGGAGAAGGAAAGAAGAGAAGGAATGAGGAGAAGGCAGGAAGGAGGAGAAGGAAAGAAGAGAAGGAAGGAGGAGAAGGCAGGAAGGAGGAGAAGGCAGGAAGGAGGAGATGGAAAGAAGAGAAGGAAGGAGGAGAAAGCAGGAAGGTGAAGAAGGAAAGAGGAGAAGGAAAGAGGAGAAGGAAGGAGGAGAAGGAAGGAAAGAGAAAGAGGAGAAGGAAGGAAGGAGGAGAAGGAAAGAGGAGAAGGAAGGAGGAGAAGAAAATAAAATGTAAGAATATTACGGTGACTAGATGCAGATGAATAAATAATTTAGGTATAAAAATGTTACTAGATGAATAAGAAGAAGAAATATTCTACGTACAATAATGTGACTAAATAAATCATCATCATTATGTGCCCCACCAGTTAGCGTAGGCGATCATGTTTTTTTTCATAATTTTATATCCACAGTGCATCGCACAATGCATGAATGATGAACCAAGTATTCCAACTTTCCTCTTGTCATGATGTGCTCGAAAAATGTTGATTGCTTCTTTCTGACATTTTTTAGGCGCTCCATTTTTTGTATTGGCCTCTTTGAGAATGTCCTCGTTGCCTTTTAATCTGTGCATGAAACTTTCAACATTCTTCTGAGAAATCCCATCTCTGTGACCTCCAGCCGTCTTTTAATTTCTTTGTCTACAGTCCATAATTCTCTTTCAAATGTCATAATTGGCTCTATATGGCACCGATGAACTCTTTTCCTCGATGGATAAGAAAAATAAAAAGTTTAGGTATAATTATGTCATCAGATGAATCATCATATCATCATCATCATGTGCCATACCTGTTGGCGTAGGCGATAGTGTCCTTCCACAATCTTCTATCTACCGTGCATCGTATCAGTTCTGTTGTTTGTTGTTAACCGTTTTCCATGCCATGAAACCAAGATATCCAGCATTTTCTCTCCTTGTCGTCGGCGATCTCTCCTTTCCATTTATTTATCAAAACAACAGACGTATACAAATTAAAAATAAATGCAAGGGTTTTACGTTGAACAGATGCAAATGAAAAGTAAGCAAAACAAATGTAAGCATTTTAATCTCATCTCTGTGGCCTCTAATCGTCTTTACATTTGTTTGTCTACTCTAAATGGTTCGTTCCCATACTCAGAAATGGCTCTTTATGCCACCAATGAATTGGTTTTTTTCACTTATATTGACATAGACCCGTTGCACTGATTATCTTTAATTTTCTGTAATGCTGCTTTGGACTGTGCTATTCTACTTTTTGTTCACGTAACTCAATAAATCCCCCAAAAATAAGCTATTTATTTTGCATTCATTGGATTTTGCAAAACTTTCCTCTATGATTTGTATGATTGCCAGTGACGACTATTAAAGGCCACGTTATTTTATTTAGTTAAACATTACACATTCGTGCCTCTAACACGCATGATTATGATGAGCGCAGTGCAGTCTTGATTAACGATAACTAATTGAAATAATCTATCTAATCAATAAATGCTGTACAACCAATCAGGCTAAAGCGGACAACGTTTCACATAATGTAAGTGGCACAATTTTGACTGAGTTTCTGGGATATCTAATTGACTCGTAAAGATGGATGTAATTATTTAGGTATGTATTTGGTTAGGGATGGGCGTGTTGATTTTTAGATATCTTAGTGTCTTGGGAGGATGAAGTTGATTTTTAGATATGTTAGTGACTAGGGGGGAATGAGATGACTTTTGAGACATGTCAGTGACCTGGGAGGAAGGAGTTAGTTTTTGAGATAATGTCAGTGACTAGGGGGGAATGAGATGACTTTTGAGACATGTCAGTGACCTGGGAGGAAGGAGTTAGTTTTTGAGATAATGTCAGTGACTAGGGGGGGAATGAGTTCACTTTTGAGACATGTCAGTAACCTGGGAGGAAGGAGTTGGTTTTTGAGACATGTCAGTGACCTGTAAGGAAGGAGTTGATTTTTGAGATATGTCAGTGACTAGCGAGGAATGAGATGACTTTTGAGACATGTCAGTAACCTGGGAGGAAGGAGTTAATTTTTGAGACATGTCAGTGACTAGGGGGGGGAATGAGTTTACTTTTGAGACATGTCAGTAACCTGGGAGGAAGGAGTTGGTTTTTGAGACATGTCAGTGACCTGGGAGGAAGGAGTTGGTTTTTGAGACATGTCAGTGACCTGGGAGGAAGGAGTTGGTCTTTGAGACATGTCAGTGACCTGGGAGGAAGGAGTTGGTTTTTGAGACATGTCAGTGACCTGGGAGGAAGGAGCTGACTTTTGAAACATGTCAGTGATCTGGGAGGAAGGAGTTGATTTTTGAGACATGTCAGTGACTAGGGGGGAAAGAGTTTACTTTTGAGACATGTCAGTGACCTGGGAGGAAGGAGTTAATTTTTGAGACATGTCAGTGACTAGGGGGGAATGAGTTTACTTTTGAGACATGTCAGTAACCTGGGAGGAAGGAGTTGGTTTTTGAGACATGTCAGTGACCTGGGAGGAAGGAGTTAATTTTTGAGACATGTCAGTGACCTGGGAGGAAGGAGCTGACTTTTGAAACATGTCAGTGATCTGGGAGGAAGGAGTTGGTTTTTGAGACATGTCAGTGACCTGGGTTGAAGGAGTTGGTTTTTGAGACATGTCAGTGACCTGGGAGGAAGGAGTTAATTTTTGAGACATGTCAGTGACCTAGGAGGAAGGAGCTGACTTTTGAGACATGTCAGTGACCTGGGAGGAAGGAGTGGTTTTTGAGACATGTCAGTGACCTGGGAGGAAGGAGTTGGTTTTTGAGACATGTCAGTGACCTGGGAGGAAGGAGCTGACTTTTGAAACATGTCAGTGATCTGGGAGGAAGGAGTTGATTTTGAGACATGTCAGTGACTAGGGGGGAATGAGTTTACTTTTGAGACATGTCAGTGACCTGGGAGGAAGGAGTTAATTTTTGAGACATGTCAGTGACTAGGGGGGAATGAGTTTACTTTTGAGACATGTCAGTAACCTGGGAGGAAGGAGTTGGTTTTTGAGACATGTCAGTGACCTGGGAGGAAGGAGTTAATTTTTGAGACATGTCAGTGACCTGGGAGGAAGGAGCTGACTTTTGAAACATGTCAGTGATCTGGGAGGAAGGAGTTGGTTTTTGAGACATGTCAGTGACCTGGGTTGAAGGAGTTGGTTTTTGAGACATGTCAGTGACCTGGGAGGAAGGAGTTAATTTTGAGACATGTCAGTGACCTGGAGGAAGGAGCTGACTTTTGGGACATGTCAGTGACCTGGGAGGAAGGAGTGATTTTTGAGATATGTCAGTGACTAGCGGGGAATGAGATGACTTTTGAGACATGTCAGTAACCTGGGAGGAAGAGTTAATTTTTGAGACATGTCAGTGACTAGGGGGGGAATGAGTTTACTTTTGAGATATGTCAGTAACCTGGGAGGAAGGAGTTGGATTTTGAGACATGTCAGTGACCTGGGAGGAAGGAGTTGGTTTTTGAGACATGTCAGTGACCTGGGAGGAAGGAGTTGGTCTTGAGACATGTCAGTGACCTGGGAGGAAGGAGTTGGTTTTTGAGACATGTCAGTGACCTGGGAGGAAGGAGCTGACTTTTGAAACATGTCAGTGATCTGGGAGGAAGGAGATGATTTTTGAGACATGTCAGTGACCTGGGAGGAAGGAGTTAATTTTTGAGACATGTCAGTGACTAGGGGGGAATGAGTTTACTTTTGAGACATGTCAGTAACCTGGGAGGAAGGAGTTGGTTTTTAGACATGTCAGTGACCTGGGAGGAAGGAGTTAGTTTTTGAGATAATGTCAGTGACTAGGGGGGAATGAGATGACTTTTGAGACATGTCAGTGACCTGGAGGAAGAGTTAGTTTTTTTGAGATAATGTCAGTGACTAGGGGGGGAATGAGTTTACTTTTGAGACATGTCAGTGACCTGGGAGGAAGGAGTTGGTTTTGAGACATGTCAGTAACCTGGGAGGAAGGAGTTAATTTTGAGACATGTCAGTGACTATGGGGGGAATGAGTTTACTTTTGAGACATGTCAGTAACCTGGGAGGAAGGAGTTGGTTTTTGAGACATGTCAGTGACCTGGGAGGAAGGAGTTGGTTTTTGAGACATTCAGTGACCTGGGAGGAAGGAGTTGGTCTTTGAGACATGTCAGTGACCTGGGAGGAAGGAGTTGGTTTTTGAGACATGTCAGTGACTTGGGAGGAAGGAGCTGACTTTTGAAACATGTCAGTGATCTGGAGGAAGGAGATGATTTTTGAGACATGTCAGTGACTAGGGGGGAAAGAGTTTACTTTTGAGACATGTCAGTGACCTGGGAGGAAGGAGTTAATTTTTGAGACATGTCAGTGACTAGGGGGGAATGAGTTTACTTTTGAGACATGTCAGTAACCTGAGAGGAAGGAGTTGGTTTTTGAGACATGTCAGTGACCTGGGAGGAAGGAGTTAATTTTTGAGACATGTCAGTGACCTGGGAGGAAGGAGTTAATTTTTGAGACATGTCAGTGACTAGGGGGAATGAGTTTACTTTTGAGACATGTCAGTAACATGGGAGGAAGGAGTTGGTTTTTGAGACATGTCAGTGACCTGGGAGGAAGGAGTTAATTTTTGAGACATGTCAGTGACCTGGGAGGAAGGAGCTGACTTTTGAAACATGTCAGTGATCTGGGAGGAAGGAGTTGGTTTTTGAGACATGTCAGTGACCTGGTTGAAGGAGTTGGTTTTGAGATAATGTCAGTGACTAGGGGGGAATGAGATGACTTTTGAGACATGTCAGTGACCTGGAGGAAGGAGTTAGTTTTTGAGATAATGTCAGTGACTAGGGGGGGGAATGAGTTTACTTTTGAGACATGTCAGTGACCTGGGAGGAAGGAGTTGGTTTTTGAGACATGTCAGTAACCTGGGAGGAAGGAGTTAATTTTTGAGACATGTCAGTGACTATGGGGGGAATGATTTTACTTTTGAGACATGTCAGTAACCTGGGAGGAAGGAGTTGGTTTTTGAGACATGTCAGTGACCTGGGAGGAAGGAGTTGGTTTTTTGAGACATGTCAGTGACCTGGGAGGAAGGAGTTGGTCTTTGAGACATGTCAGTGACCTGGGAGGAAGGAGTTGGTTTTTGAGACATGTCAGTGACTTGGGAGGAAGGAGCTGACTTTTGAAACATGTCAGTGATCTGGGAGGAAGGAGATGATTTTTGAGACATGTCAGTGACTAGGGGGGAAAGAGTTTACTTTTGAGACATGTCAGTGACCTGGGAGGAAGGAGTTAATTTTGAGACATGTCAGTGACTAGGGGGGAATGAGTTTACTTTTGAGACATGTCAGTAACCTGAGAGGAAGGAGTTGGTTTTTGAGACATGTCAGTGACCTGGGAGGAAGGAGTTAATTTTTGAGACATGTCAGTGACCTGGGAGGAAGGAGTAATTTTGAGACATGTCAGTGACTAGGGGGGAATGAGTTTACTTTTGAGACATGTCAGTAACATGGGAGGAAGGAGTTGGTTTTTGAGACATGTCAGTGACCTGGGAGGAAGGAGTTAATTTTTGAGACATGTCAGTGACCTGGGAGGAAGGAGCTGACTTTTGAAACATGTCAGTGATCTGGGAGGAAGGAGTTGGTTTTTGAGACATGTCAGTGACCTTGGTTGAAGGAGTTGGTTTTTGAGACATGTCAGTGACCTGGGAGGAAGGAGTTAATTTTGAGACATGTCAGTGACCTGGGAGGAAGGAGCTGACTTTTGAGACATGTCAGTGACCTGGGAGGAAGGAGTTGGTTTTTGAGATATGTCAGTGACCTGGGAGGAAGGAGTTGGTTTTTGAGACATGTCAGTGACCTGGGAGGAAGGAGTTAATTTGAGACATGTCAGTGACCTGGGAGGAAGGAGCTGACTTTTGAAACATGTCAGTGATCTGGGAGGATGGAGTTGATTTTTGAGACATGTCAGTGACTAGGGGGGAATGAGTTTTTTGAGACATGTCAGTGACCTGGGAGGATGGAGTTAATTTTTGAGACATGTCAGTGACTAGGGGAGAATGAGTTTACTTTTGAGACATGTCAGTAACATGGGAGGAAGGAGTTGGTTTTTGAGACATGTCAGTGACCTGGGAGGAAGGAGTTAATTTTGAGACATGTCAGTGACCTGGGAGGAAGGAGCTGACTTTTGAAACATGTCAGTGATCTGGGAGGAAGGAGTTGGTTTTTGAGACATGTCAGTGACCTGGGTTGAAGGAGTTGGTTTTTGAGACATGTCAGTGACCTGGGAGGAAGGAGTTAATTTTTGAGACATGTCAGTGACCTGGGAGGAAGGAGCTGACTTTTGAGACATGTCAGTGACCTGGGAGGAAGGAGTTGGTTTTTGAGACATGTCAGTGACCTGGGAGGAAGGAGTTAATTTTTGAGACATGTCAGTGACTAGGGAGGAAGGAGTTGATTTTTGAGACATGTCAGTAACCTGGGAGGAAGGAGTTTGTTTTTGAGACATGTCAGTGACCTGGGAGGAAGGAGTTGATTTTTGAGACATGTCGTGACTAGGGAGGAAGGAGCTGACTTTTGAAACATGTCAGTGATCTGGGAGGAAGGAGTTGATTTTTGAGACATGTCAGTGACTAGGGATGGAAGGAGCTTGACTTTTGAGACATGTCAGTGACCTGGGAGGAAGGAGTTGATTTTTGAGACATGTCAGTGACTAGGGGGGAATGAGTTGACTTTTAAAACATGTCAGTGACCTGGGCGGCAGGAGTTGAATTCTGGGATATGTCAGTGACTAGGGAGGGTGGAGTTGACTTCTGGGATAGGTCAGTGACTAGGGAGGGTGGAGTTGACTTCTGGAATATGTCAGTGACTATTGATGGGGGTGGGCGGGGGATGGGACGCTTCTTTGTAATGTAGCAGTCACGTGTTAATGTTCAAGTCTTCTGATCAAAGTGGATAACAATTATAAATATATATATATCTGGATTATTAATGGATTCAAATAACGATATAAGTAGAATGTAGCTAGTATGAAGATAATGCAGATTTAAACAATGAAGATAAACTATAAGATACTATTCATGTTAACTTAAGTACTGGTGTTCGATATCAGTACATGAAATGTGTGGGAGATTCGAAAGAGAAGAAAAAAATAGGATGTAGAAATCTGAACATTGAAATGACAACAAAATATGAATGATGAATAGACTAATCTGTCATAGGAATAGTCATGGATTTATAATATGATGTCGAATCATACCGACGTGTATCGTAGACTAAATGCAGTCGCTACCACACAAATGAGAGGACATCGGCTCTGGCTTGCTACAGTACCAGATATTTATTATTTGCTTTGTTTGCTTTCATTATTTCTTTTTAAGGTCGATGTACTGATGAATACGAAACGTCCTGTTTTGTTCCATGTCTATTTTCAGTAGATAAAAACTGTAGCATCATCAGCATCAGGTCGCATGTCTTTTGTAGAACGTAGCATTCATCACAGCCCGTCTAAAACAATCTCTGTCTCGCCAGATCTGCTACAGCTCGTTGTATTCATCACAGCAGCTCGTCTAAAACAATCTCTGTCTCGCCAGATCTGTAAGGTCGTTGTATTCATCACAGCCCGTCTAAAAGAATCTCTGTCTCGCCAGATCTGCTACAGCTCGTTGTATTCATCACAGCCCGTCTAAAACAATCTCTGTCTCGCCAGATCTGTTAAGGTCGTTGTATTCATCACAGCCCGTCTAAAAATCTCTGTCTCGCCAGATCTGTTAAGGTCGTTGTACTCATCACAGCTCGTCTAAAAGAATCTCTGTCTCGCCAGATCTGTTAAGGTCGTTGTACTCATCACAGCTCGTCTAAAAGAATCTCTGTCTCGCCAGATCTGCTACAGCTCGTTGTATTCATCACAGCTCGTCTAAAAGAATCTCTGTCTCGCCAGATCTGCTAAGGTCGTTGTATTCATCACAGCCCGTCTAAAAAGAATCTATGTCTCGCCAGATCTGTTAAGGTCGTTGTATTCATCACAGCCCGTCTAAAATAATCTCTGTATCGCCAGATCTGCTACAGCTCGTTGTATTCATCACAGCCCGTCTAAAAGAATCTCTGTCTCGACAGATCTGCTACAGCTCGTTGTATTCATCACAGCCCGTCTAAACAATCTCTGTCTCGCCAGATCTGCTAAGGTCATTGTATTCATCACAGCTCGTCTAAAAGAATCTCTGTCTCGCCAGATCTGCTAAGGTCATTGTATTCATCACAGCCGTCTAAAAAGATCTCTGTCTCGCCAGATCTGCTAAGGTCATTGTATTCATCACAGCTCGTCTAAAAGAATCTCTGTCTCGACAGATCTGCTACAGCTCGTTGTATTCATCACAGCCCGTCTAAAAGAATCTCTGTCTCGCCAGATCTGCTAAGATCGTTGTATTCATTCACAGCTCGTCTAAAAGAATCTCGGTCTCGCCAGATCTGCTACATGACGTTGTATTCATCCCAGCCCATCTAAAAGAATCTCTGTATCTCGTTAGATCTGCAACTTCTTCTGTTGCCATACTCAAAGTCTCCTTGATGTCTTGAAACCACCTTCTTCTTGTCTGCCCTGATGAATCATCGAGGAACATTGCCTCCAGTTATATTTCCCCCTTCCCGGTGTGACTGTTGACTTGACCTATTGTTCTATTTCCGCTATAGAATGTTGTTTATAAAGCCCCAAAATACTCGTTCGTTATATGTTTCTTGGGGGTAACTTTATCTTTCGTCTTTGTTGTCCATGTAAAACAAGAGCTTTATCTAGAGAACTAGCAAGACAGATCCCACTACATGTAAAATGAGATGTTAGATCCGAAACAAAAAAATAATCACTGTTATCAGAATAGACAGATTGAAAAAGTATAAGTGTTATCAGAATAGACGACAAAAAAATAATCAGTATTATCAGATAGACAGAGACAAAAAATAATCAGTGTTATCAGAATAGACAGAAACAAAAAATAATCAGTGTTATCAGAATAGACAGAGACAAAAAATAATCAGTGTTATCAGATAGACAGAAACAAAAAATAATCAGGCGTTATCAGAATAGACAGAGACAAAAAATAATCAGTGTTATCAGAATAGACAGAGACAAAAAATTATCAGTGTTATCAGAATAGACAGAGACAAAAATAATCAGTGTTATCAGAATAGACAGAGACAAAAAATAATCAGTGTTATCAGATAGACAGAGACAAAAAATAATCAGTGTTATCAGAATAGACAGAGACAAAAAATATCAGTGTTATCAGAATAGACAGAGACAAAAATAATCAGTGTTATCAGAATAGACAGAGACAAAAATAATCAGCGTTATCAGAATAGACAGAGACAAAAAATAATGAGCGTTATCAGAATAGACAGAGACAAAAAATAATCAGCGTTATCAGAATAGACAGAGACAAAAAATAATCAGCGTTATCAGAATAGACAGAGACAAAAAATATCAGTGTTATCAGAATAGACAGAGACAAAAAATAATCAGTGTTATCAGAATAGACAGAGACAAAAAATATCAGCGTTATCAGAATAGACAGAGACAAAAATAATCAGCGTTATCAGAATAGACAGAGACAAAAAATAATCAGTCTTATCAGAATAGACAGAGACAAAAATAATCAGTGTTATCAGAATAGACAGAGACAAAACAGTAGGGACACGAGAAACAGGATCCTACACCCTGCAACCCCGGGCCTCATTTGAATACCGCCCCCCTCCCCCGCTTCTTGACAAAACTATTGACCCCCCCCCCCTCCCACCCCCTGAATGAATGACCCATAACTGACTGTTGTCAGTAGATGTTTACTGGCCACAAACACCAGCACGTGTGTTAATGATGTAGGTAGAAGATAGGAAACACGTCCACACTGGTGACTTCGTGTTATTGCCTTATATTAGATGGGTCAATATGGTTGTTGTGGGTTATCAAAATAGTAAAGGGTTTATAGAAATAAAGAGAATGACTAATCAAAATAAAAAAGCCACAGAAAGCGGATGTATTGCAGACAAAAAAGCAAAAATGCTAACAGACATTAAGATATAATAGACAGATGGCAGGAATATATAATATAATTATTTTATGATCAAAGGGACAAAAAAAAAACAATTATAAAATGTACATCAGGCTAAAATTTGAGGTGGGAAAAGCTATAAAACCAATGAAAAAGGGAAAAGCATCAGGACCTGACAGCATACAAATAGAGATGATACAGCCACTAGATCATTTTGACATTGAAGTGATTACAGACATATGCAACGACAGAATCCATATAGGATACATACCAAATGTACTAAAAACATCAACTTTTATTGCATTGCTTAAAAGGAATGGTTCAGTTGAATGCAATGATTCTAGATCAATAAGCCTAATGAGCCAAGTTACAAAAATCTTGCTAAAAGTTATACAAGGAAGGATTCAGAATAAAATCAATACTGAACAAGATGAGCAGCAATTTGGATTTAGGAAAAATAATGGGACAAGAGAAGCCACATTCTGCATGAGAACATTAATCGAAAAGTACACAGAAGTAAACAAACCATATATGCCTGCTTCATAGTCTACACCAAATCTTTTGATAGAATACATCATAAACAACTTACAGAATGCCTAAAAGAGATACATCTAGATGACATGGACATACGACTAATATGTAATTTATACAGGGAGCAAACAGCAACAATAAAATATAACAAGAACTTTACACCCATTGATATAAAAAGAGGAGTAAGACAGGGATGCATCCTATTACCAAGCTTGTTCAATCTATACACTGAGAAAATCATTAAAAACATCATAGAGATGCCAGGCCTACAAATTAATGGAAAGATAATCAATAACCTAAGATATGCTGACGATACTGTACTACTAGCAGAAAATCCTAAAGATCTACAACAATTACTTAATGAAATAAACATGACAAGCAAAAATATGAAAACCAGATATGAATATCAAAAAGACTAAAACTATGATCATAAGCAAAGAAAATGCTCAAAACCAACAAGTGGATATCAAAATTGAAGGAATAGACCTGGAGTACAGTTCAGAACTACAACTACCTTGGGCATACTATAACCAGTGATGGAAAATATAAAACTGAAGTAAACAAAAGAATAAGAATGACAAAAAGTAATTTTAATGTCATGAAAAATGTACTAACATCAAAACAAATAACAACGGAGCTAAAACTAAGAATAGCAAAGTGTTATATCTTCTCAATATTCATGTGTGGCGCAGAAATATGGACATTAGACAAGAAAACAGAACAGAAAATTGAAGCCTTTGAAATGTGGATTTATAGAAGAATAGGTAGAATTGGATGGAAGGAAAAGAAAACAAACGATGAAGTTTTAAACAACTAAAAATGAAAAGAGAACTACTAAACACAATTCAAACAAGACAAATGCGATTTTCGGGCCATGTTAAAAGATACAACAGCCTACTAAAGGTAATCCTGGAGGGGAAATATAAGGTAACAGAGGCAGACCAAGACTAACATGGACGAGTAACATCAAAAGATGGACAAATCAGCCAATGACAACCTGCACCATTAAAGCAAGAGACAGAGCAGAATGGCGCTCCATGGTAGCCAACCTTCGTTGCCGAGATGGCACTCGATGATGATGATGATGATGGAACGGTTTATAATGATACAGTGCAAGATCGAATAATATTTCATATTTACACACCGCTGCTGCTGCAACAATGATAGCAAAAAGGTCAGAACTCAGTTATTCATTTTAATAAGACTCTTCTACTTCTTATACCTTTCTGCTCTCTGTGGACCTGTGGTCTGTAACAAACATTTTCTGCTCTCTGTGGACCTGTGGTCTGTAACAAACACTTTCTGCTCTCTGTGGACCTGTGGTCTGTAACAAACATTTTCTGCTCTCTGTGGACCTGTGGTCTGTAACAAACACTTTCTGCTCTCTGTGGACCTGTGGTCTGTAACAAACACTTTCTGCTCTCTGTGGACCTGTGGTCTGTAACAAACATTTTCTGCTCTCTGTGGACCTGTGGTCTGTAACAAACACTTTCTGCTCTCTGTGGACCTGTTGTCTGTAACAAACATTTTCTGCTCTCTGTGGACCTGTGGTCTGTAACAAACACTTTCTGCTCTCTGTGGACCTGTGGTCTGTAACAAACATTTTCTGCTCTCTGTGGACCTGTGGTCTGTAACAAACATTTTCTGCTCTCTGTGGACCTGTGGTCTGTAACAAACATTTTCTGCTCTCTGTGGACCTGTGGTCTGTAACAAACACTTTCTGCTCTCTGTGGACCTGTGGTCTGTAACAAACACTTTCTGCTCTCTGTGGACCTGTGGTCTGTAACAAACACTTTCCAAGCCGTTCTGTTTTCTTGTCATTCTTTTAAGATCATTCATGTTTTTCCACATCATCTTCATATCTGCTTTCCACCTGTCTTTTCCAAGAATATTTTGGTCTTCCTCTTTGTCTCTTCCCATGGGGTTGACATTTTTTATTTTTGTATTTGACCTAATTTCTTTGGATTCAATTTATTTCTAATGCAACGATTGTTACTCTTCTTTTGTATCCTTATTTTGGCATCATTCTCTGTTCCTCCCTCTTTGCCAATAATACTATCCAGATATATACATATATATAAGATTGTACGTCTAGTATAGATATTTCTCCAGCTGTTATTTGTTATTGCCAACTGCATTAATCATCATAGTTTTTGTCATATCTTTTTTATTGTGAGTTCCAGCTGTTGTGATCTCTCATCAAGTATGCTCATTTTATCTTGCATCTGTTGATGATTGTGTGACTGATGTGCATTAGATAGGTCAATACGGTTGTTGTGGATTGTTAAAATAGTAAACGATTTATAAAGATACGACGCAAGATATAACAATATTTCGTATTTACGCAGCGCTGCAGTTAATCGAATGATAGCAAAAAGTAAGCGAGAACAAAGAAACTAATTGTAATAACGTTATTAAAGCTCATCATCATCAAGTACCGGGCCTGCTGGCGTAGGTGATCATGTCTCTCTCCACAATTTTCGATCTCGACAGTTATTTATCATTTCTGTTGTTGACGTTCTGCCAAGCCATTCTCTTAAGCTGTCTAGTATTTTTTCTCTTTGCTTCCCTCTATCTCTTCGTCCCTCAATTTTCCCAGTTGTTACATTGCCTAGGCTCATCATCATCATCATCATCATCATCATCATCATCATCATCATCATCATCATCATCATCATCATCATCATCATCACCGAGTGCCGTATCCACATCGACGGTTGGCTACCATGGAGAGCAATCCGCTCTATCTCTTGCTTTGATGGTGCAGGTTGTCATAGAATGACTTGTTCATTTTTTGATATTACTCGTCCATGTTAGTCTTGTTCTGCCTCTGCCTCTTTTACCTTGTATTTTCACTTTCACGATTACTTCTAGTAGGCTGCTGTGTCTTTTAACATGCCCCAAAATCTCATTTATCTTGTTTGAATTATGTTTAGTAGTTATATTTTCATTTTTAGTTGTTTTAAGACTTCATCATTTGTTTTCTTTTCTTTCCATCAAATGTTTCTTCTTCTTCTATAAATCCACATTCCAAAGGCTTGAATTCTCTGTTCTGTTTTCTTGTCTAATGCCCATGTTTCTGCACCACACAGAAATGTTGAGAAGATATCGCTCTCTCTCCTCTCTCTCTCTCTCGCTCTCCTCTCTCTCTCTCTCTCTCTCTGCGATCAAGACAGATCGAGATATAATATTTTGCTTTTCTGAGTTTTAGCCCTGGCGTTATTTGTTTTGATGTTAGTATATTTTTTTCATGGCATTAAAATTACTTTTTGCCATTCCTCTTCTTTTGTTCATTCCAATTTTAGATTTCCTATCACTGGTTATATTATTTCCAAGATAGTTGTAGCTCTGAACTGTCTCCAGTCTATTCCATCAACTTTGATGTTCACTTGTAAGTTTTGACTATTAGCTTTGTTGGTGATCATTACCTTGGGCTGCCTAAGTACGGCTTTGCTGCAGAAAACGTTCTAAACGAGAAAATGAAGTGGTTCGGTCATCTGGTCAGAGTGTAATTTGACTACAGTCTAGTTAACATTTTCTAAAGCCTGCGGTAAGAAAGATAAAACCGGGAAACCGACCAACTAACGTGAAGTCATAGAATCGACAAGAATCGGCGGTTGTGTGTAGAGTAACGTCAGCTGTATATGTATAGATATATCCTATACCTGAAAACGTCACGCCAGTTGGTTTTTTAATCTTATTTTCTGCGTGCAGGCGTTATTATATTTATAGTTGACTGTGGTTTGACTATCTACCACCGTGCATTTACAGCAGTCAGGGATCTAGCTTCAGGGCATGAAGAAAACCAAGCGAGAAATGAATCAATAATAATAAAAAAAAGTAAAGTGCCCAATCACACCAAGTGGCGTATAGGGAATATAGTGTTAGTGACCATAATTTTTTACAGACATTCGGCGCATGATTTTTGGGGTAATGTGTCAACTTTTACGCCTGTGCCGATTTACTTTCCCAGAAAAAAATCCGTACATTATTTCAGGGTGAGTGAACCCGGAAGCTGACGGTCAGGATGGAGAGGACCCTTGTCCTTTGTAGTCCACTTCATTAACCACTGAGTTATCGCGTCTCCCAAAACGAATCAATTATGGAGCAAAAATGGCGGTATAAGTAAATGTCATCTCGACATTTGTCCTGTAAAAAAAAATGGATAGAAATTGCAGCACATCAAAGTGCTATGTGGCTGTATGTGGATAGTGTATGCTAATAATATGGTAGAGTTATTTGCGACAGCTGTCCGTTGTTGTCTTTGATAAAGCTAACTTGATGGTGTCCGAAGTTTGCGCATGCGTGAACTAATATATACCTACTGTCACGCACCCTCGCGCGTATTTTTACAAACACCTACACGCTATCAAATATTCACTCTCACGTACGTTTACACATACAGCTCTGACACACATAGAAACACATCCACTCACATATATTTACCCATACACATGCTATCAAATACTCACGCTCACATACAGTCGCACACAAAACCACTGACACACATAGACACACATACACTCACTCACACAACTACTGACATGCATTCTATCACAATCACACACACTGAACACCAATTAGATCAAAAGGAGAGATGTGGACAGGAAAACAGGAGGAGAAAGGGGAGAATAGAAAAAAAAATGTTAGAAAAACAGGAGAAATGAGAGAATAGAATTAAAATGTTAGAACAACAGGAGGAGAAAGGCGAGGACAGAACAAAAGAACTAAAGGAAAAAGATAAGATAGGAGTGGACTGAAGAATAAGAAAAACCAAAAAAAAAAAAGAGGAGAGAACAGGGGAAAAATATGTTAGAAGAACAAGTGGAGAAGACAGAAAGGAGAAAAAAAATAGAATCACGTGAGAAGACTGAATAAAAAGGGATGGAGCATGGTAAAAGAAGAATAATGCGGTGTGAAAGATATCATTATGGATGGAAGAATAATAAAGTGCTAAACAGAGGAGGTACAAGAAGTAGTTTGAGAGAATAATAAGAAAAAAAATGAAATAAAATTAAATAAAAGTACAAAACTGATCAAGGGAAAGTACATGAAGATTAGTGACTAGAAGGCGAGAAAGTTGATTATGACACCTCGTGACTTACGTCTCAACACCGGAAGTTAGTCCAGCTCAACTGGGCTTCCCAGACGGAAGAAACGGGGGGGGGGGGGAGGAGGGGAGGACTGGTGTGTTTGTTAGTGTCAAATGCAATCTTTAGATAAAGAGATGAGAGAGTTGTACAAACGTTTTGCTGTAATCTTTCTGTTTCATCAACATAGAATTGCATTGAACTTGTCGTTTCAAATCAGTGTTTGAATGTGCAGATGAGGTATCAAGGAGAACGTTTTTCTGAAGATTATAGAAGTTCTAAACAGAAAAAAAAGAAGAAATGAGTTTAATAAGCAGACAGAGGAAAGGTGTTAAAAACATTGGGTAGATAGAGAGGGGGTAAGGGAAAAAATGATACGAGAAGTAGAAAAGACAGCAAAGAAGAAAGGGGAAGGGGAAGCGCAGAAGAGGGAATAAGAAGAGTAAAAACGTTGGAGAAGGAAGGTAAGGCTTGTGGAATGAAAAGAATAAAAGAATAAAAGCGAGGAGATGAAGAGCAATAGGAGAGAAAGAAGAAGGGCAGAAGGACAGGGAGAAGAGGAGAGAAAGAGAGAGAGAGAAAGAGAGAGAGAGAGAGAGAGAGTTAAAAAAACATAAATAATGAAGACGTTCGGAGGAAGAAAGGAATTTGATGATGGAGAAAATGGAGAAGAGACAGGAGAAGAGAGAATATACATTAACATCTGTTTCTATTATCTCCCCCACCCATTATCTCATTCTAGTATCTCACATGTACCTCACTCTCTCTGTCCTCGCTGTATCTACTGCAATCTCTTCCCGCCGACTCACTCGCATGTCTTCCATATTTATTTCTTATTCCTCTTCGTCTTCCCCCTCACACACAACGTACACAACACACACATACACAACACACACACTGTACACAAAACACTCACACACAACGTGCACAACACACACACTGTACACAAAACACTCACACACAACGTGCACACAACAAACACAACGTACACAACACTCATACACGACACACTCACAACACACACACCGTACACAACACACTCACACACAATACACAACGTATACAACACACACAATGTACACAAAACACTCACACACAACGTGCACAACAAACACAACGTACACAACACTCATACACAACACACTCACAACACACACACCACACACAATACACAACGTATACAAACACACACTCACACACACAACGTACATAACACAACACTCATACACAACACACATAACATACACATCACACTCACACACACAACATACACAACAAACTCACACACACAACGTACACAACACAACACACTCACACACAACGTACAAAATACACTCATACACAACACACAACAACATACACAACACACTTACACACAACACACACTCACACACACAACATACACACATCACACACACAACACACTCACATACAACACACTCACATACAACACACACACAACATACACAACACACTCACCCACAACATACACAACACACTTACACAACAACACACACTCTCACACACAATAACACACACTCACACACAACACATACATCACACACAACACACACAACACATACAACACACGCACACACAACACCCACACAACACCCACACAACACACACACTCACAAAACACACACAACACATACTCGCACACACACAATACATACAACATACACACTCACACAACACACATGCAACATATATTAACATACAACACACACACTCAAGCACAACACATACTCACAGACACTCACAAACATCACACACACACACAACACACACTCATACACATAACACACACACACTCACACACACATAACTCACACACAACACACTCATCACCACACAACACACACACCCCATATAAAAATATATTAAACTTCAAAGACCGTACTAGACCGAATGACGACATCGCCCCTCCTTGCAGCCCAAGTTATCTCCCCTTATCACCCCACCCAAGAAGCC